>APFE030859715.1:52606-78184 GCA_000404065.3 Pinus taeda
ATGTCATCTAGACATGGTGTTGCAAGTCATGCTTCAAGGAAATTTAACTCTTCTTCGTAGTCATTTTGTGTACCTACACGCTGGAAATCAATGTCAAAATTAAAAATATTTGTGGAACCACATTGGTTCTCTTCCTTCTTCTCTGTAATGAGAGCTTTTTTCTATTACACTTCCAACTCTTCTCTTGCCTTTGTCTCTGTTTCCTTTTTGTGGGCTTCCTTCTTTGCCTCTTACTTTGTTTTTGTCTCTATCTATTCGACTTCTTTACTAACCTGTGTTGCGACAAACATGGTGTCTTCCACTAATTCAAGTGGGATTTCCTCACTAAATAGCATCATGCCTATATGTTGTTTTTGTTGCATCACCTACAAGCATTCATCATTAGCCAATAATTCTTCATCAAATTTTACATTAGCAATATTAATTGGTGGATTCACCTTCGCATAGACTGCTCTAATGGCAATTTCATTGTCCTCAGTGAGCTTTGTTGTTGGATTCACCAAACTTTTATCAGCGAGCCTTGTTGTTGGATTTTCCAAATCTTCATTAGCAAGCTCTGCTGCTAGAATCACCAAATTTTTGTCCACTTGTGGTTGTTCACAGTGGGGTTCGTGAGCATCTATGTGTTCCTTCTCTCTTGTTCTGTGATTTCTTCACAGACATCATCCACTTGTGGCTGAGCATAGTGGGATTCACCAAAATTTTCATCTTGTTGTAGATATGTTACTGTAGGTCCGCCTTCAACTTGAACTTCAGTGCTCCACCTTACACCAAAACTCTTCCCAATGCTATCCCAAGCGTCCTTAACTACCTTGGCATCTGAAATCGAGGGAAGCCTCTTAGTTTTTTCCATTTGTTGAGTATTGATTCACTACAACTCAACAAACAAAACAAACCATAAACATCACACGTATTTGCAATAAAAGCATTGTCAGTGCTTGGCTTCCACAAACAAACAAATCTTCAATTTTTCGCAACATAAATCAACTCAAACACTACATTTTTTTTTTAACTATCATTTTAAAAAAATAGAATACATCCCCTTCTTTTGAATTTCCTCTTTTAAAAAACCATTTTTAAACAATATAATTCCCTTTTACAAACATTACATGCACCTCTTTTATGTTAATCCCTTTTCCAAATCACGTCGAGCCTCTTTAAAATATTACATGGTCACTTTATAAATATTATGAATAATATAAATTCAAAAACGACATTAAAGAATTTGAAATAAGCCAACTTAAAATAGTACCATCATACTCCTACTTTTTTTATTTGTGCTCCCCATTGGAATTCTCTTTCCGTACGAAGACTCGGCTAAAAATTTGAAGGCGATGTTCACCATTGAGTCCATAGAGTCTGCAGGGGCTTTTCCTTTTTTTAAGAATTACTATAATGCCCTCTTATTCATTCGGAGGGTGCGTGAGTTGATAAACGTTGAAGTATGGTTGATTAACGCGATCTCTTGCAGTGGAGTCAAGCGTTAGTAGCACTAACGCTTTTTATGAACATCTGGACTGCGTTAATAGCGCCACTAACGCTTTTTTTGAACGTCTTAACTGTGTTAATAATGCAATGGATTAATTTCTCCAATGCATTACTGTGGATGCAGCTCAAGTTTTTTTCCATCTCGACGCTCTTCAACGGGCTCTCTTTCTTTGCCTCTTCTTCGCAGTAGGCTGCTTCAAAATTTCGTTGCTTTGTCAAAAAGTCTTTTGCTAGCTTGCATATTTTTTCTTCTTTTCTTTCTTAGCTCACGATGTTTCTCTTTCACTTTCAGGGAGTCTTATGCAAACTAGTTTCGCTTCTCTTCTACTGCTTTCAAGGAGTCTTACAAAGGCTAGTTTCGCTTCTCTTCTACTGCTTTTAAGGAGTCTTACACATGCTAATGTCTGACATGTTGACAAAAATTGAAAACAGCAAAACATGGAGCAGAGGACTTACTCTTCTTAGTATTACAAATCACTTTTATTAATTACATTGGAAACATCAGTAATAAATTATTGTATTCAAACTCCACTTAAACTATACTAAGTGAAACTGAACTAGGACACTTTGAGGGATGGTTTTGACACCTAACAGGTGGTTGGGATTAGATTCTCCAACACTAAGTCCATTAAAATAGAAAAATATGTTCGTAGTTATGCCTCTGGATTATGTCCTTTACATATGGGGTAGCTCAATTTAGAGTCCTGGCACATGCTCCAATCCCCGTCCACCTTTTTTCTTTTTGTAAAATGTTACATACATGTAATTGTACACAGAAAGATTTCATCTACACATCAAAGTTCATTTTCTTCATCATTTCATTTTGTTTCGTGAACTCTGAACTTTGTTTCATTTACCCACAGGAGATATTCTAGACAAAAATAAGCACACATCTAAATTAGAAAATCCAAGAACACTTTTGCTTGCACATATACAAATATATTGTATTTCCATTCGATATATGTTAATTGCATATATTATTTGAACATCTGAAACCTCCAAGAAATCTTGCCATTTTTCATATCGACAACCACGGCACTTATAACTTAATTCCAATTATCTTGTGATGACCAAGCTCACATGCCTGTAGAATGGTTAAATTAAACCATATGTGAGAAAAACTTTGTATCCAGTCCAACATGTATGGATGTTTAGATGTAATCAAATGCACAAAATGCATATTAATACAAATGGTGGATGTGTTCAGTCATAGACTTTGATCATCTTGAGTTAGAGGATTGCCATTTAATGAAAATGAAGAATATATCTTCGAATTGTATCTTCTCGAGCATAATCTGCATTTCTAGAATCTCTGGAGACATTTCAGTTGATCTTTACCTGTGCCCAGCTAGTAGAGGATTTTTCTCATACACACGTGGATAATATTTTGTCACATTAATTATTATTCTATTGATGGTGCTCGACCTGCCAACAAAGGGGATCTCCCCGATGCGAAGACCCAAATAGACCTCACACTGTTTGGTGTAGGAGTCCCTTTTGGTATGAAAGCCTAGTTGCCTTATACTTAGAAATCTTGCTTGGCTCTAGTTGTCGGCACATGAGAGTGTTACGGTAGTATCTTCAAACAACAAGGTATGTGTTCCCAGTGAGTGTGTAATGTAACTGTGTCAGGGTTCTCTTACTACAAAGGGGAGGAATAAAGTGAGCCTCTAAATGAGAGGTATTAGCACCACCCACGCTGAGACACACGCGAACCAAAAAGGGTATGTTCAACATGCAACAGAAAATTCCATAGCAGACACGATAGTCGTTAAAACCAAAGTGAAGGGGACAATACATACACGACCCAACGGAGTAGTCCACACAAATGTGACAGTCATTATAACTAGAAAACAAATATGGTCTGTCGAGTATCCCACAACGTAGTCCACAAGGATGTGATAGTGGTGATAGCCAATACACAGAGGTCCTCAGTCTTGTATCTCGCAGAGTAATCTACATGGATGAGACAGGGGTGATAAGAAATACAAAACATCTCCAACAATATAAGAGCTAAACAACCAAATTAGTTCAACTATCTTAATACAGGTTAAGCAAACATGCATTAGAAATATTTAAAGAGTAGTCTTACAAATATCGATAAAACATGGCTAATAATGTGTTGGCCTTAAGAGACTTCTCATTTTTAGTAGTGGGACATTGGAGTCATTCCTCGCTCCTCAAAGAATAAACTACAGGCTCTCAAGGCTACGTGGGAGGAGACAAGGTGAAAATTCCTTGCTCATACAATGACAGGGGTATATATAGCCAAGGGTGATACTTCACCCTTGTGACTCTTGGACTACCCTCATGACTGTTCAACTTCCAGTGAATTTTATACTGACTTGACTCTTCAAATTCTTGTGTATGTCCATTGGAATTCACTTTAAATTACATTGAGTTACATCGAATATGGTCCATATTGGTGATGTGGGTAAGACATTTCATGACACAACTCGACATGACACCATTGACATGTACTGGTTGAATGTGTTGTATGTGTCAAGCTGCTGAGTAATGGATGTACTCGGTGTGATTTGTCTTCTCCTCTTCATGGCATAGTGCTCTTAGGTCTTCGATGGTCGTGGTCTTACATGATGGTTAAATGCATATGTTCCATTCACTTGCTGCTTAATGTGCTTGGTATGTCCATCTACTTGCAAGAAATTCTTCTAGCATGTGTGCTCTTTCTTCATCTTGTTCATAGTCTCGCCATGATCTATCATTGTACCTTTTCTTGCAATCACTCATGACAGGATGACATCAAATCCAAAAGCTTCTAGTCTAGCATGATGCACTGTTATCATGTTTCAGGTGACAGGGACAGAGGAAAACTCACTGAGACAACGCAGAGCATAGCTCATGCTTGTTGGGTGTGGAGCCTAATTATCTTCTGTATTCAAAGGTATCATTGCGTTGGACCTTAGTTCAAAATGGGGCGGCGACGCTGCCCATAAAATATTCAGTACAGGGGGTCCATGGGGGGTGGCTGTGACCTTTTAGGAGCCCCACCTGGTGGGGGGTTTCAGGGGCAGCATCACCGAAGCTAAGAATAGATGTAAAATTGCCTTGTAAAAGTATAGTAATTTCTAGTCAATCTAGGTCGTTTGTTAGGTAGAAATCTCATGGTAGAAGTTATGTTTAATTTAGGTTTTTTTGTTCTAGAAGGCAACCCCTCGCTATATATGATGGAATTGTATT
The DNA here is from genome assembly GCA_000404065.3 of Pinus taeda. Lineage (NCBI taxonomy): Eukaryota > Viridiplantae > Streptophyta > Pinopsida > Pinales > Pinaceae > Pinus > Pinus taeda. The sequence goes on from APFE030859715.1 coordinate 57,296, forward strand.
GCATCTATGTAGATCTGTATTCTGAGTGAGGAAGAGAGAGGATATTGAAAGTGAAGAGGGTGTTACAGTGAATATGTTATAGGTTGTATCTCTACAGTTTGCTGGATAATATAAAAGGAAGGACTGGTTGCTTCTCTGTGGACGTAGCCCAAATTGGGTGAACTACGTATATCTGTGTCTCTCTTGTTTTATGTATCTTCTTTGTTTATATTTCTACAATATTTTATGTGTCCCATTACTCCATAATATATAGTTTTCTAACAACTTGTATTAGAGTCGAAGGTCTATTTGGCTGGTAAACTCGCAGGAGAGAAGGGTTCCTTGTTCGAGAGGGAGCAATGGTGGAAGATGGTAGGTTTAGGATCGAAAAATTCAATGGCCAAAACTACTGGCTATGGAAGATGCAGATGGAAAATTATCTGTATCAGAGAGATTTGTACCTACCATTGAGCGGAAAGACAAAGAAGCCGAGGAGTATGACAGACATAGAATGGAGTATTCTCAATAGAAAGACACTTGGAACAATACGGCTATGCCTGGCGGTGTCGCTAGCATTTAATATTTCAAAGGAAATGGCAACAGAGGGTTTAATGTTGACATTGGCCAAACTATATGAAAAACCCTAAGCCTCAGATAAGGTATTTCTTATGAATCGTTTATTTAATATGAGGATGTCAGAAGGTGGATCTGTTGCTGATCATTTAAACTATTTTAATACAGTTACAAGTCAGCTAACTTCTGTAGAGGTAAATTTCGATGATGAAGTTAGGGCTCTGTTATTTCTGTGCCCATTGCTAGAAAGTTTGAACGGTTTAGTTATGGCCATTAGCAACTCTGTCCATAGATCTAGTACTTTAAAGTTTGATGATGTTGTCAGTGCAATCCTTAGTGAGGAAATGAAATGGAAAAGCTCTAGTGGGACATCAGGTAATGCTTTGATTGCAAAGACTAGGGGAAGAAAAATGGAAAGAGGAAAGAACCCAAGATATTGCAGTAAGTCAAGAAAAGGAAGATCCAAGTCAAGATCAGGGATAGTGTGCTGGAAATGCAGGAAGAAAGGACACCTGAAGAATGATTGCAAGTCTCGAAAGGGAAAAGAAGAAGACACGCAACAAGAAACTAATCATGAAGCGAATGTAATAGGTGATGTGTTGCAATATGCTTTTATTCTTTCATTAGAAAATATTATTGATGTCTGGGTGGTAGATTCGGTGGCCTCATTCCATGCCACACCTGATAAGAAACATTTTGATGATTATGTCCATGGAGATTTTGGACAGGTTCGATTGGGTGATGATAAACCCTGTAAAATCATTGGAATGGATACACTTTTCATAATACAATAGAATGGAAATTAATGGCTATTGAAGGAGGTAAGGCATGTTCCAGATCTGAAGAAAAATATGATTTCAACAGGGCAGTTAGGAGGCGAAGGTTGTGTAACAACTTTCACAGATAAAACCTGGAAGGTCACTAAAGGATCCTTGGTAATAGGAAAAGGAGGAAAGGTTCGTACATTGTATTTATGAAATGGTATTTCTAATTATGTTAATGCTTTAACCTCTACAGGAGAAAATACGACATTGTGGCATCATAGGCTAGGGCACATGAGTGAGAAGGGGATGCAGATTCTTCACTCAAGAAATTTGTTGCCAGGTTTGAAGCATGTTGATTTAAAATTCTCTGAGAATTGTGTTTATGGAAAATAAAAGAGAGTGAGATTCCTTAGAGTTGGGAAAGAAGAGAAGAGTGAAAAATTAGAGCTTTTGCATACAAACATATGGGGACCTGCTCAGGTATAATCTCTTGGTGGATCTCGTTATTATGTTAGTTTTATTGATGATGTAACCAGAAAAACTTCGATTTATTTTATTTGAAATAAATCTAATGTATTTGATACTATCAGGACATGGAAAACTTTGGTTGAAAATGTGATAGCAAAAAGGTTGAAGTGTCTCAGATCAGACAACGGAGGTGAATATTGCAGCAAAGAGTTTGATAGGTACTTTTCACAGAATGGAATTCATAGAGAGAAGACAGTTCCATGAACACCACAAGAGAATGGCGTGTCAGAAACGATGAACAGGACAATCATGGAGTGTGCAAGGTGCATGAGATTGCATGCAGGATTGCCTTTACAATTTTGGGCAGATGTTGTATATACTGCTATTTATCTAATAAACAGAGGTTCTTCAAGTTCCTTAGATGGTGGTATTCTAGAGGAGGAATGGATGGGTAAAAAGGTAAATTATTATTTTTTAAAGGCTTTTGGTTGTGAAGCCTTTTTCCACATTAATAAAGAAAATAGAACAAAGCTTGAGGCAAAATCAAAGAAATGTACCTTTATTGGATATGGTGTTAATTATTTTGCTTATCACTGATATGATTATGAAAATCACAAAATCATTAGGAGCAGAAATGTCATGTTCAATGACAAGGTTTTGTATAAGGATCAACAACAGCACAAGAAACATGAAAAAGAAAACATAGAATACACAGTGCTTGACGATATCACATGAAAAGTCATGGTGACTGAAAATCATAATGATCAATAGTTAGAACAACAACCACAATAGCAACAAGGACTTCAAACACTTGAAAGTGGTGTTAGAAGATCTACTAGGATAAGTAGACCCCCTGAACGATACTCTCCTTCATTATATTATGTATTGTTCACTGATTCTGGTGAACCAAAATGTTATGAAGAAGTAGTGTAGGTAGAAAGTAGGAAGAAGTGGGAGCAAGCCATGAAAGAAGAGATGGACTCCTTAGCACATAACCAGACTTGGGACTTAGTTAGGTTGCCTGCAGGTAAAACAGCATTGCAGAATAAATGGGTTTACAAGTTGAAGGAAGAACATGGAGGTAGAAAAAGGTATAAAGCTAGACTTGTGGTGAAATGGTTTTCACAGAAAAAGGGTATAGACTTTAATGAGATATTTTCTCCTATTATGAAAAGGACTTCAATCAAAACTATTCTAAGTCTAGTAGCAGCAGAAGATTTTCATCTTAAATAGTTAGATGTAAAGACAACCTTTCTCCATGGGCTTTTCGAGGAAGAGATATATATGCAGTAGCCACAAGGATATGACTTTAAAAGGGAAGGATAAACTAGTGTGCAGGTTGAAGAAGAGCTTATATGGCTTAAAACAGGCTCCAAGGCAGTGATATCTAAAATTTGATAGGTTTATGTCTAAGGTTATACTACGTGTCACTTTGATCATTGTGTTTATGTCAAAAGGAAAATTGATGGTAGCTATATTATATTGTTATTGTATGTAGATGACATGCTTGTTGTAGGTTCTAACATGCAGGAAATAAATGTGCTCAAAAGGAAATTGGCAAACTCATTTGCAATGAAGGATTTGGGTGTTGCAAAACAAATCCTTGGTATGAGAATAACTATAGATAGGAAGAATTGCAAATTAACATTGTCTCAAAGTGAGTATATAGAAAAGGCGTTGAAAAGGATTAATATGTAGAATTCAAAACCAGTTAGTATATATTTGGCTATCCATTTCAAATTAAGTAAGGAGGCATGTGCCAAAACTCAGGAAGAAATGGCTCATATGTCTAAAGTTCCATATGCATCAACAGTTGGAAGCTTAATGTATGAAATGTTCTACACAAGGCATGATATTGCACATGCAATGGGAGTTTTAAGAAGGTACATGAGCAATCCAAGAAAATAACATTGGATGGCGGTGAAGTGGATTCTCAGGTATTTGAGAGGTACTACAAATCAAGCATTATTCTTTGGTGGTTCAAACATTGCCCTATAGGGATATGTTGATGCAGATATGGCAGGTGACAAAGATAATAGGAGGAGCACTATAGGATATGTATTTACTGTAGGTGGAACAACTGTTAGTTGGGTTTCAAAAATCCAAAGTGTTGTTACACTTTCAACAACAGAAGCAGAGTATGTTGCTACTATAGAGGCTAGTAAAGAAATGATTTCGTTACAAAGGTTTTTGGATCAATTGGGTAAGAGGCAGGAGTTGGATAGGTTATATAGTGATATCCATAGTGCCATACATCTTGCAAAGAACTCTGCATTTCATTCCAAAGCTAAACATATACAACTCAAGTACCATTTCATACAGTCAGCATTGGAAGATGGACAGTTGAAGCTGGAAAAGATACACACTAGCAAGAATCCTGCATATATGTTAACAAAAGTTGTAACCAGAGAGAAACTAAGAATCTACTCAGTTTCAATTGGTCTTCAAGTATGATGAAGAAGATGAGAACCAGTCAGGTCTAAAGTGGAGCAACAGTGGAGTTGCTATAATTAGTCTCCAAGTGGGAGATTGTTGGGTTTGGAGCCTAATTATATTATGTATTCAAAGGTTTAGCCACATTGGACCCCAGTTTGAAATGGGGTGGCAATTTCGCCCGCAAAATATTTGTTGTAGGGGGTCCGAGGGGAGCGCCCCCCTGGTGGGGGGTTTCGGGGGTAGCACAACTGAAGCTAAGAATAGATGTAAAATTGCCTTGTAAAAGTATAGTAATTTCTAGTCAATCTAGGTTGTTCATTAGGTGGATTTCTGATGGTATAAGTTATGTTTAATTTACGGTTTTTTGCCCTAGAAGGTAACCCCTCGCTATATATGAGGGAACTGTATTGCGTCTATGTAGATTCGTATTCTGAGTGAGGAAGAGAGAGGAGATTGAGAGCGAAGAGGGTGTTACAACAGATCTGGTGTAGGTTACATCTCTTCATTTTGCTAGATAATATAAAAGGAAGGACTGGTTGCCTCTCTGTAGAAATAGCCTAAACTGGGTAAAAAACGCATATCTGTGTCTCTCTTGTTTTATGCATATTCTGTGTTTATATTTCTGCAATATTTTATGTGTTCCATTGCTCCATAATAAATAATTTTCTAATAATGTTGGAATGAGAAACTTCAGGAGGACATCCTACACTATTGAGAAAAACTACATAGTGACCACTGGGAGGAATAATTACGCAGTGAAGGAAACCAATGGTAGCTGTAAGGTGGGACCCTAAGTGGCACTCCTGTGTAGTTCCTGGAGGGAAGGCAAGACAAGACTACATGGGACCTGCTGGGTAGTTTTGTGTATTTTTCAAGAGCAAGGTATGAAAGTGTTGTAAGGGACCTGCTGAGCATGATTACGTAGTTTTGGAGAACAGTCTAGGAAAAGTAACAAAAGTCATTCTAGACATGACTATGCAGTTTTGTAGAACATTACAAAACAAGCACTAGAGAGCTTGCTAGATGTGTCTTCGGAGTTTATGAAGGCAGTGTAGACCAAGGAAGCATATGTCTAGCTAGTCATCTCTAAGCAAATTTGGAGAATAGTGTAGACCCAGATCTTGGTGTAGTGTAAGGTTTTGGCAAACCAGAAGAAGGTTTGGTGAATGTGGTTGAAAAATGTGCAATTCAATTTGGATATGGAGGCAGTTTCTGCACAGTTTTGGGAGTAAAACAAGATACCCACCTTTGGGATTTCTCAATGAAATTGACCTAGAGGATAGCCTCACGGAATGTTGAGTTCTCGGTAACAGAGCAAGGTCACTAAGGGTTGAGACTATGCAGTGTAGCTCAATTGGGATCTGGTGGAAGACGGTCGTCCGGTCAGACAAATTTTCAGGAAAATGGTTAAGTCTTGAAAGCAAGTGAACTTGTGCAGGCCTGACAATGTGATCATACACTTAGCATGCTTTGAAGATGACACAACATAGACCACTAGTACAAAAATACAAAACATTCCCTCACTCAGACTATATTAAGGTTGAAAATGACAAATGTGACATTTGAGATAGACCTTCGAATGATTGTGATGACACTTGTGTGATAATGCTTACAACCTTGTGTGTGAGTACAAAGGATGCTTACATAGCAAAGACAACACAAACACTCAAATACAAAAATTCAAACTCACCAGAATAAGATCGCAAGCTTGAAAAAGAAATCAATATGCCAAAAGATGATCATTGGTTAAACAGGAGAAAGGGTGAAAATACATCACAAGAGGTTATGGGGTGAGCTCAAGTGTTTGCAACCATCAAAGGAAAAACCAAGGAAGGCTCTGAAATTTGAATGCACACCAAAACTTTGGAGGTTGTTGCTGACGCTACAACACTTAGTGACACATGGGTTGAATATTAGCTTCTCTATTTTGGTTCATTTACAGTGTAGGGCCTTGGCCTTTTTGGGGAGTATTGATTTATTGTGTGGATCACTTAAGCTTCCCCACTTACCCTGTGCACAGACAGGGTTCATTTTGTATCGAATTAATTGAAGACAATACAAAATTCATCCAGATCATAGTGTTTAAAATCATGAAGGCTAATTTGGCTCGTGAGCTTAAGATTTTTAGAGTATAATTTTTCATCTCTCGTGTTGCTCCTATGCCAGTAGGCCTAGAGAGTACCCCGGTGGAGTCATCTAGGAACACAACCATTGCTCCACTTCGAGTGAGCCTCTACAGTGCCCTTGTGAAACCTTTCTCTTCTTTCACCTTTGTTATTGTTTTGAAAGATAACCATGCATATGAACTTATTTATTTTTGGGGCAGAAGAGGGATCCCGACTTATTGAGAGCAACAGAGGTTGTTCCTTCATAGAAGCATATAAATACCTCTTATTCAGGGTTTCTCATTTAGATTTTCCCCTTATTTATTTCTATTAGTTGGATAAGCTTGAACACACAAGAGCATAAAACATAGTACATGCATGAAGTTTCCCAGACTGGACATGGGTTCATGGTTTGACCAAAACTTTCCTTACAAATGGAGTGTATTTCCCATAAAGACTTCATTTGCCAAAAGTTACAACCAAGCACAAAGAAGACAGACACATGATTGGCTAAGCATTGTAGTGTTTACAAGACTCTTTGAACTTCAACCACATACCCTTTCAGAAACCAGAACATAGTGTAGGCACAACACTTATTCACGTAGTGAAAAAAAGAAGAAGGAAAACTCAACATGAAAGCAAAAACAAGATGAGAGGAAAGCCATACACAACAAGGAATCAAAACCAGAAGACAAGAAAGAAAAATGACTAAAGAAATAAGATATAAAATAAGAAAACCATGATGAGCTATGAATGCAAGATGAGTGTAAGGGAGGAAAAACTCAGATGCAACTAATCCTATTCCTATCCTAACAAATAAAGAGTCAGGGTTACGTGAAATGAAATTTCCATTTAACCCGCCATAATCGCTCCTGACGTGCATTCGAAAAGATGCAAGTGATTAAAACAGATAAAAAGTAGTGTGTAACAGAAAGTACAAAAACTTGAACAAGTTGCACATGGAAAGAAAGGTCTTGCCTGTGGGAATAAAGATGTGTCACAACCACCCAATACACAAGCTTACCTTTTTTATGGATATCCTTTCTAAACAAACATTGAAAATTTCTTGCGGGTGAGTTGTCTTCTCCATAGAGCTTCTCAACAAGCACGAGCAAGGATTGAAACTTATTTCTTGCAACATGCCTTACCAAGTAATAATGTTTGAGCCATTCGGTGATTGGATGATAAAATTCATGATGGTTGTTTGGAAAGCCTCATGATTTTTGAGCGGATGAATTCTTGATTAGATAGACGGGATCACGATGGGTATCTTGTAAGGAAAAATAAATTTGATCATTCTTGGTGGTCATGCCATGATAGTGAGGACCTACCGTCAACGTAGGTTGAAGTGCCTCACTCGCTTGATAGAAGTACGAGGAGAACAATGCTAAAAAATGAAGATCAGAGTGCACGAATCAACTTTCATTGGGCGTATTGATGGGAAAATGATAAGCTGAGTGATAGCCACCCAAAAAAGAGAAATGATATTTTGAATTAATTGAGACATCATATTCCAAGTCTGCAATGAACAAATAAATATCCATGTGAACAATCTTCTCAACGTTGTGAATAATGGAACCAAGTTCCCTATGAGCTAGATATGATGGACAAATTTGTAGTGCAAGGTTTGCAAGAATGCGAAGGAGCTGATCATGAATAGGAAAATTCGATAAGTATGGTAATGGGCAAAGAGAGTCTTTGAGATGATCAACTTCACAATCCCATAATTTCATGATAGATGAACATTCTCAACCCAAGTACGAAATGAGATATTTTCATGAAGATGAATGCGCTGTGACAGATTCTTGGATTTAGTCATACGTGAAATTTTGAAAGTTTGAATGATCACACCCCGAATACCAAACCTTTTTCACATGGGAATCCATATTGAGTGAAAAAATGCAGATAGATGGACTGTGGATGAGAAACCATATCTAATGTGGTTATGGGGGCTTAACAGAGTCACGAGCTCATGACATAACCATCAACAAGCTTTGAAGTGCCTCGAGTCCTTGGTACATCCTAGAAATTTCTAGAATTCCAGAATTCCAGAATTGAGGATGGTTGTGATTGCTGATTTTGAAATTTCTCTTAGGATGTGAGCCATGTCTTTCACAAGTTTCACCATAATTTTCAGCTTCAACAAGCTAACTTGAAGAGTCATCTTTCATGCAAGATAAGAGATGACAAGGGAGGGGAAGGAAACCCTATCATTAGATTGTTTTCAACTTTATCATGGACTGCCTCACTGTCATCTATCAATTGAGGAAATACCTCATCGGATGAAGAGCCAAGAGAACATGGAGTAACTCTGACCCATGTGGATGTATTATGAATAGTAGGACACACAAGAAAGTTAGGTGAAGAGGAGGTTTTGATATTGACATCCTGTTTGACTAGAGCACATTCTAGATTTGAGTTAGAGTCTCCTTAAGAAAATCGAAGATCACATAAGTTGCTTGGGAATTTGTCATGGAATGTGGAAGCATGGGAGTGATGAATGCCCAAGAATGGGGGTTAATAAAAATAATTAATTGTATAGGGTATTCCACCGAGATTAACAGATTTAGAATCATTTGAGAATGGAATCTCATTGTTTTGATGCACACAATTTGGAAATAGAGAGGGAAGATTGATAATGTACCTACCTTTATTCTCGTATGCCTGTGTAATGTGACTGTCTTACACCTGATCGCAATTTTAGCTAGAAACTTGAGAATCAAGAGGATACGAATAGTTGGCTGGTGAAGTGTGTTGATCGAGCTAGTCAAGGTACAAGGAGTCATATCTTGTAGATGATGTAGGATGGAAGAGGTGCAGATCAGATTCAAGAATTTAGTTACGAACAGTGACATCTACTTTCAGAATGCAGGAGTTAGTCTTCACTATAGGCTCCATTCCATTCTAAAACTTCCTCCATAGAAGCATGAGACAAATGAGAAGATAGGCTAGGGACATGCTGCACAGATTTCTCAACATTGCAATCACCGCAAGGGGGCACCCACATTGCCACCAAAAAATGAGGAGGACAAGGAGCAAGGTCATTTTTGGTCTCCCACTCTTCAATATAAGGTGCCTCATGGTTCACAAGAGTTGTGGAAGAAGGAAAATCAGGAGGCTCATCATATTGGGAAACATGAACAAAGCATTTAAACTCTTGTCCCATGAAATCTAAGGTTAATTTCTTTTTAGGAATTTCATACTAGAGGTGTAGGAACTGATCATAAAAGTCCTAAAAAGATCCATCAAGCTTCATTCTTAAATGATGGATTCATTTATAGACATCTTGGTGGTTTTACTTATCGAAATATTTACACAGCATGCTGGAAAGCTGAGCGACTTAATGAATAGAAGCAACAGGTAATGTATGACACAATTTCTTAACACAACCTTTCAATGTGAGGGTGAGTAATCTAGACATTATATATTTAGACTCTAATTTGTTTCAAAACGAGAGACAGATAACTTGAAAGATATTTTCATGAAAATTTGATTCACCCTCACCATTGAACTTAATTTCGGTCAAGTCATGAACGAATTATGCAGGGATGGTATAATTAAGCTCCTTGGAAAAACATGTCGGGATTATGGTTTTGTGAAGAGCCATTTTGAACATAAAATATTCAAACCAAACTCTATCAGCATAGCTTGTCATTTGTAACTCCTTCTAGTGCAATTTTATTGATGGTGTTGGACCCACCAACAAAAGGGATCTCGTCGATGTGAAGTCCCATCTAGAAATCACATCGTTTGATGTATGAGTCCCATCCAGTATGAAGGCCTTATTGCAATATACTTAGATATATCTCTTGGCTCCAACTGTCAGCAAATGAGAGTGTTACATTTGCATCTTCAAATAACAAGGCATGTGTGCCTGGTGAGTGTGTAATGTAACCATCTCAAGGTTCTCTTACTACAAAGGGGGAGAGTAAAGTGAGCCTCTAAATGAGAGGTAGTAGTACCACCCAGGAAGAGAAACACATGAACTAGGAAGGGTCTCTCTAGCATCCAGTGCAATAGTCCACAACGGATGTGGAAGTCTTTAAAACCAAGCTGAAGGGGAGAACACTTACACCACCAAACGATGTAATCCACACGGATGTGATGCTCTTTATAACTAGAAAATAAAGATGCTCTCTTGAGTATCTGTAGAGCAGTCCACAAGAATGTGATAACATTAATAGTCAATAACCAAAGGTGGTCTATATAGTATCATGCAGAGTAGTCCACAAGGATGAGATAATGGTGATAAGCAATGGAAAACAACTTCAATAATGTAAGTACTAAAACAACCAAAGTAGATCAATTATCTTAGTACAGGTTAAGTAAACATGCATTACAAATTTTTAAGGAGTAGCCTTACAAAAATCTATAAAACATGTGTGAAAACATGATACCCTTAATAGGCTTCTGAATTAAGAAAAAGTCCCAAGACACATCTATACACCAAACATGACTAGTCCTAATAGTGGGAAATTGGAGCCACTCCTCACTCATCAAAGAACATACTATAGACTCTCAAGGAGATGTTGGAGGAGCCAAGATGAAAAGTATTTGCTCATACAATGGGAGGGATATAGATAGCCAAGGATGATGATTGACTCTTATGATTCTTGGACTACCCATATGACCGTTCAACTTCCAATGACATTTTAACTGACATGACTCTTCAACTTCTTGTGTGCGTCCATTGGACTTCACATTCAATTACATTGAGTTACAATGGATATGGCCCATAGTGGGAAAGACAACTCATGCCACAACTCAACATGACACTGTTAACATGTACTTGCTAACTGTGCTGTCTGTGTCAAGCTGCTGCACTACTAAGTGATGGATGTACTCTTGGTGTTATTTGTCTTCTCCTCCACATGGTGTAGTGCTATGGGGTATTTGATAGTCTTGGTCTTGCATGATGGTACAATTCATATGTCCCTTTCGATTTTTGCTTGATGTGCTTGGTATGTACATCCAACTACAAGCACGTCTTCTAGCATGTGCACTCCTTAATCTCATTCGTCATCTCAAAATGATATATCAGTGTACATGTTCCTCGAATTCACTCATAATGGGAGGACATCAAATCCAAAAATTCCTAGTCTAGCATGATGCACTGTTATTGTGTTTTGGGTGACAGGGAGGGAGGAAAACCCACTAAGACAGAACAAAGTGCAACTTAGGCTAGAATGAGGAACTCCATAAGGACAACCTGCACTACCAAGAAGAACTATAGAGTGACCACTAGGAGGCAGAATCGCGTAGTGAAGGATACCCATGGCTGCTCCAAGGTGGGACCCTAAGGGGCAAGACAGGTGACCTGCTCAGTAGTTCTACATAGTTTTAATGAACAAGACATGGCAGGGATGAAAGGAACCTACTGAGCATGACTCATAGTTTCAAAGAACAATGTTGGAGAGGGAATAGAGGGCCTACTAGACATGTTTGCACAGTTTCTAAAGGCAATACAGAGAAAGGCAGAAGAGGACAGCCTATACATGTCTACACAGTTTTGGAGATCAATCCAAAGCATGTCTTGGTGCAATGTAGGGTTTCGGTAGACTAGAAGGAGGTCTCATGACCATTCTTTAGAAATGCTTAGTTTAGTTTAGACATGGAGGCAATTTTTATGTAGTTCTAGGAGGCAGACAAGCTGCTCACCTCTGTGATTGCCCAATGAAACTGACCTAGAGGACAACCTAAAGCACTGCATAGTTCCAGGATGTAGAGCAAGGTCATTGAGGGTTGAGACTGTGTAGTGCACCTTAGTTGCGATCTAGTGGAAGAGGGTTGTCTAGTCTGATAGATCTTTAGGAAAATGGTTGTGTTGAAAGTAAGTGAACTTGTGACGACTTGATATTGTGATCATACACTTATCATACTTCAACGATGACACAGCACATACCTACAGTACAACAAGACAAAACATGCCCTTAGTGGGACTCTCTTAGAGATAAAAGTGGCAAGTGTGACACTTGAGATAGACCTTCGCACGACTATGATGACACTTACACGACAATACTTACAACTTTTTATGCGAGTATGAAATATGTTTACATAGTGAAGACAACCCAAACACATAAAGACAAACCTTCAAAATCACCGGAACAAGGTTGCAAGGATGACAAAGAAATTAATATGCCAAAAGGTGATGGTTGGTCAAGCAAGCAAAAGGGTGAACAGACTTGATAAGAGCCCATCGGGTGAGCTCGAGTTTTTGCAACAATCAAAGGAAAAAACATGGAAGGCTCTGAAATTTTGATGTAAGAATTTTTTTTGGAGGATCTTGTAGCCACTACAACATCTAGCGACACACTAGTTGAATATCATCTTTTGTGTTTTGGTTCGTTTACAGTTAAGGGCCTCGGCCTTTTTGGGAAGTACTGATTCGGTGTATGGATCACTTTGGGTTCCCCATTTACCCTATGGATAGGCATGATTCACTTTTCTCCAACTCAGTTGACCACAACACAAAATTCAGCCAGGTCATAGTGTTTCAAATCAAGAAGGGTAATTTGGCTCACAAGATTAATATTTTCAGAGTATACTTTTTCATCCCTAGTGTTGCTCCGTTGCTACTAGGCCTGGACAGTACTCCAACGGGGTCACACAGGAACATAAGAATTGTTGCACTACTAATGTGCCTAGATAATACCCTGGTGAAGTTGCCTCCTTAACCTCTTTGTGTAGGCAGCATTGTTGTTCTTTCGCCTTTGTTTTTTTTTTTCTTTTAACAATGATGCATGGGAACTTATTTATTTTTGGGTTAGAAGAGGGATCCAAACTTATTGAGAGAAGGAGAGGTTTTTCCTTTAGAGAAGAATATAAAGACCTTTGATTTGTGTTTGATCATTTAGATTTTACCCTTCTCCATTTCTGCTAGTTGGATAAGCTTAAACACACCAAAGAAGAAAAATGAGTACATGCATGAGGTTTCCTAGAATGGACACGGGTTCATGATCAACCGAAAATTTCCTTACAAATAGATCATATTTTTTGTCAAGACTTCATTAGGCATAAATTATAACCAAGTAAAAAGAAGATGAACACAAGACTAGCCAAGCATTGTAGTGTCACACGACTCTTTGAACTTCAGCCGCATACCCATTCAGAAACCAAAACATAATGCATGTAGAACACTTATTCACAGAGTGGAAAAAAACGGAAAACTCAACACGAAAGAAAAAATAAGACGAGGAAAGGCATAAACAACAAGGAAAAAAAACTAGCAAACAAGAAAACAAAATTATTAAAGCAATGAGATGTAAAATAATAAAACCATGACAGACTATGAGTGCAAGATGAGTTCAAGGAAGGGAAAACTAAGATGAAACTAATCATATTCCTATTCTAACAGCTAAATAGTGTGGGTTACATGAAATGAAATTTCTAGTGAAGACACCGTAGTTTCTCCCGACTTGCATCCACAAAGATACAAGTGATTAAAGCAGATAAAAAAATTGTGCAACATAAAATACAAAAAAATTGAACAAGATGCAAACAGAACGGAAGGTCTTACATGTGGGTAGAAAGATGTATCACAAACAACCAATACATGTGCTTACATTTTTTATGAATACTCTTTTTAAACAAACTTCAAAAATGTCTTGTGGGTGTGTCCTCTTCTGCACCTAGCTTCTCACCAAGTGTGAGGAAGGATTGAAGCTTGTTGCCAGTAACATGGCTTGCCAGGTAAGACTATTCCATCGTTTCAATGGTTGGATCATAAAATTCATGATGGTTGATTGGAAAGCCTCCTGATTTTTGAGAAGATGAATTCCCTATTTGATAGATGGTATTGTGATGGGGATCTTGTAAGGAAATATAAATATGATCATTCTCAACGATCATACCAAGAATGAGCACCTACCATCAGCACAAGCTGAAGTGCCTCTGCTGCTTGACATAAATCTGAGGAAAAATATGATAAACAATTAAGGTCAGAGTACACGAAGCAAATGTCATCAAATGTGCTAATGGGAAAATGATAAGTCGAATGACAGTAATGCAAGGCAAAGTAATGATCAGATGAATTAATTGAGACATCAAATTCTTGTTTTGTAATGAACAAAGAAAAATCCTTGTGAAAAATCTTGTGAACACTCCGACTAATGGAACTAAGTTTGTTGTGAGCTAGATAGGTTGAAAAATTTACAGGGAAAGGTTCTCCATAAGGCTGAGGAGGTGATCACGAAGAGGGAAATTTGATAGGTATGATAGAAGTCCAAAAGATTCTATGAGATGATCAACATCATAATCCCATGATTTCATGATAGATGAACATTCCCAACCTGAGCTTGACATAAGACATTTTCACGAAGAAGGAGGGATTGTGACAAGTCATTGGATTCAGTCATACGTGAAATTTTGAAAGTTTGAAGGATCACACTAGGAATGCCAAACATTTTTCACACAGGAATCCACATTGAGTGAAACCATGTAGAGAGACGGATTGTGCAAAAGAGACTAGATCTAATGTGGTTCTGGGGGCTTACCAGAGTGGCGAGGTCTTGAAATAACATCAACAAATGTTGAAGTGCCTCGTCTCCCTGTTACGTCTCAGAACTTTCTAGAATTGCAGAATCATAATTTGAAGCTTTAACCAAATCATGCATGGCTTGAGGATGGTTGTTGTTACTGATTTCAAAATTGCTCTTGGGATGGCAGCCATCTGTGCCAGATGTTTCCCCAGAATTTTCAACTTGAGCAAGATGACTTGAAGAGTTGTCTTCACACGAGAGAAGAGATAATGGGGGGTGGTAAGGAAACTCTATGATTATATTTTTTTCAACTTTATCGTGAAACTCATTGTCTTGTGTCAACTGAGGAGATAGTTGTTCAGATGAGGGAACAAGAGAACATAGAGTATCTCCAATGCATGTGGATGAATTATGCATGGTAGGACACACGAGTAAGTTAAGTGAAAATGACATTTTGATATGGACATCTTCTTTGACCAGAGCACATTATAGATTTGAGTTAGAGTCTTCATGAGAAAACAAAAGATCACATGATGTGTTTTGGCATTCGTCACGACATATGGAAGTATGGGAGTGATGACTGCCTAAGACGGGGGATTGATCAAAATAATTAATTGTACAGGATGTTCCACGGAGATTATCGTATTAAGAATTGTTCGAGAATGGAAGTTCATTGTTTTGATGTGCACAATCTTGAAATAGAGAGGGAATATTAATAGTGTCCTCACCTTTCTACTTCTCTGCCTATGTAATGTGACTGCCTGGTGCCTGATCACAATTTGAGCCAACATCTTGAGAATCAAGAGGATGCAAACAACTAACTAGTGAAGTGGGTTGATTAAGCTAGCCATGGTACAAGGAGTCATGTCTGATGGATGATTGAGGATGGTAGAGATACAAATCAGATTTGATAATTGAGTTATGAATGATGACATTCTCTTGTGGAATGGAGGAGTGAGTCCTCATTATAGGCTTCCAGAGACATTCCATAACTTCTCCCATAGAAGTGGGAGATAGAGGAGAAGGTAGGTTGGGGACATGTTCCACAGATTCCTCATCTTTGGAATCACCACAAGGAGGCACCCAAATTAGGACAGGAAAAGGAGGAGGACAAGGAACAAAAAATGGTGTTGGTTTCCTCCTCTGCAATATAAGGTTCCTCATGGTTCACAAGAGTTGGGGAAGAATGGAAATAAAGAGGTTCACCATAGTGGGAAAAATGAACTATGTGTCTAAACTATTGCCCCAAGAAATCTGAGTTTAATTTTTTTTGGGAATTTCAAAACAGTGGTGAAGGAAATGATCAACCAAGTCCTCAATTGATTCATTAGGTTTAATTCTTAAATGAAAGATTCTTTTACAAAAATCTTGGTGGTTTTACTTATTGAAATATTTAAGCAGAATCCTGGAAAGGTAAGCGATCAAATGAATAGAAGCAATGGGTAATGTATGACACCATTTCTTAATGAGACCTTCAAATGTGAGGGTGAGTAATCGAGACATGACATCTTCATACTCTACTTTCTTACACAATTAGAGAATGATAACTTGAAAGAGATGCTCATGAAAAGTTGATTCACCCTCACCATCGAACTTATGTTTCAATAGGCCATGAACGAGTTCTGCAAGGACGGTACAATCAAGCTCTTTGGAAAAACATCCCTGGATAATGATTCCAGGAAGAGCCATTTTTGACATAAGATATTAAAATCAGGCTCTATGAGCATAGCCTACCATTTGGCCCTCCTTCTAGCACCATTTTCTTGATGGTGTTGGACCCGCCAGTAAACGGGATCTCCTCGATGTAAAGTCCCAACTATACCTCACACCGTTTGTTGTAGGAGTCCCATTTGTTATGAGGGCCTGATTTCCATATACTTAGAGATCTGCCTTGGCTCCATGTGTCAGCAAATGAGAGTGTTACACTAGTATCTTCGAATAGCAAGGTACATGTGCCTGGTGAGTTCGTAATATAACTCTGTCAATATTCTCTTACCACAAAGGGTGAGAGTAAAGTGAGCCTCTAAATGAGAGCTAGGAGTACCACCCACGAAGAGAAACATGTGAACAAGAAATGGTTTTTCCAGCATCAAATGGAATAGTCCACAATGTACGTGACAATCATCAAAACTGAGGCGAAGGCAACAACACTTACATCACCCAACAGAGTATTCCACACGGATCTCATATCCATTATAACAATAAAATAAAGATGGTTTGTCGAGTATCCCATGGAGAAATCCACAAGAATTTGATAGCATTGATAGCCAATAAATAAAGGTGGTTTGTATAGTATCCCACATAGTAGTCCACAAGGATGAGATAGCGGTGATAAGAAATAGAAAACATATTCAATAATGTAAGTACTAAAACAAGAAAAGTAGTTCAACTATATTAGTACAGGTTAAGAAAAAATGCATTACAAATCCTTAAAGGGTAGTCTTACAAAAATCTAAAAAACATGTGAGAAAAGTTGATGGCCTTAACAGACTTCTGAATTAAGAAAAAGTCCTAAGACACATTTTTACACCATACAGGACTAGTCCCATTAGTGGGACACTGGAGCCACTCCTCAGTCCTCAAATAATATACTACAGACTCTCAAGGCTAGGAGGGAGGAGTCAAGGTGAAAAGTCCTTGCTCATACATTGGGAGGGTTATATATAGTAAAGTGTAATGCTTGACCCTTGCGACTCTGGGACTATCCTCATGACCACTCAACTTCCAATGTGTTTTAAACTGACATGACTGTTCAACTTCTTGTGTGCGTGCATTGGACTTCACCATAAATTACATTGACTTACAATGCATATGACCCATAGTGGTCATGTGGCCAAAAAAACTCATGTCACAACTCGACATGACACTATTGACATGTACTAGCTAACTATGGTGTCTATGTCAAGTTGTTGTGATGCTAACTGATAGATTTACTCTTCGTGTGCTTTGTCTTCTCCTCTACATCACAAAGTGATACGGGGTCTTCGATGGTCTTTTTCTTGCATGATGGTTCAATGTATATGTTCCTTTCACTTGTTGATTGATGTGCTTGGTACGCCTGTCTAGCTACAAGAAAGTCTTATAGAAAGTGCACTCCTTTTTCATCTTGTTTGTCATCTCACCATGATCTATCAATGTATTTGTTCCTACAATTCATTCATGATGGGATGACATCAAATCCAAAACCTCCTAGTTTTCCATGATGCATTGTTATTTCATTCTAGGTGATAGGGAGGGAGGAAAACATAGTGTGACAACGCAAAATGTAGCTCAAGCTGGAATGTTGAACTCCAGGAGGACAACTTGCACTATCGTGAAAAATTGGGCAGTGGCCACTGAGAGGCAAAATTACGCAATGAAGGACACCAGTGGCAGTTATAAGGTGGGACCTTGAGGGGCGCTTCTGTGCATTTCCTAGAGGGAAGGCAAGACAGGGTTGCAGAGGACCTATTATGTAGTTTTGCATAGTTATCAATAGCAAGGCATGACAGGGATGTAAGGGACCTGCTGATCATGACTGCTTAGTTTTGTAGGAGACTGTACAATAGGTAGTAGAGGGGTTGCTAGACATGACTGCACAGTTTTTGAGAACAATGGAAAACAAGCAGCAAAGGGCCTGCTATACATGTTTGCATAGTTTCTGAAGTCAGTGCAGAGTAAGGCAGTAGAGGACCAGTTGGACATGTCTTCGCAGTTTTGGGTATCAGTACAGACCCAAGTGTTGGTGTAGTTCAGGGTTCCGGTAGACTGGAAGGAGGCTTGATGACTATGCTTGAGAAATGAACAGTTCAATTTGGACATGGAGGCAGTTTCTACACAATTCTAAGAGGCAGACAAGTTGCTCACCTCGGGGATTGCATAGCACAACCAACCTAGAGGATAGCCTCAACCACTGCGTTATTCTAGGTAGTAGAGCAAGGTCACTGAGGGTTGAGACTGCACGGTGCAACTCAGTCTAGATCTGGTCGAAGAGGGTTGTCTAGTCAGACATATTTTCATGAAAATGGCTAAGAGTTGAAAGTAAGTGAACTTGTACAAACTTGACATTGTGATCATACAATTAACATACTTTGACGACAAGACAAAACAAACCACCAGTATAACAAGACAAAACATGCACTCATGAGACTGTCTTAGAGCTGAAAGCGACAATCACGACACTTGAGATAGACCTTTAGATGACCGTGACGACACTTGTGTGACAATGCTTACAACTTTGTGTGTGAATATGACGAATGTTTACATAGTGAAGACAACCGAAACACACAAAGAAAAACCTTCAAAATTAGAACAAAATCACAAGATCACAAGCATGACAAAGCAATCAATATGCCAAAATATATTTGCTGGTCAAACCAGCAAAATGGTGAAAAGAATATATATTGTAATATTTTTCTTTTCCACAACTATAAATTGAAAACTAAAATATGATTTCATATAATTTTTCTTTTTACTTCAACCACAAATATTTTAAATTGTGTAATATTTCTTTTTAATTTCATATTAAGAATCATCTTTTATATCATTTTTTCTCATCTGCATAGTAAATATTTCTTACCTAATATTTTCTTCCATATCGTATATAAATAGATTTCACATAATATATATCCCACCTCAAGAAGATATTATGCATAACATATTTGTGAACATATTTGTGCTTGGCTGGAAGGATAATATATGTGTAATAAATATTATGTGAGATTGGGTGGTGGGGGAGATAAAAACATATCTCTCAAATATTTTTTTCTATAACATCTTTGATATTTGTTTCTAAAAACTTTTCTAAAATTATTCCTAGATAGTAAAATTATTATACAAAATATATAGTAGATATTATGGAAAATAAATTTGAGCAATATATTTTGCATGGAATTTGAAAAACATATCTTATAAATAAATTTTACAAATATAATCCAATATACTTTTATATTATATCTTTCTAAGTATATTCTTTGAGAATTAAGGAAATTCTAAAATATAATATAATAATAAAATTACTTAAAAATTTATATAAATACTTACTAATAAAATTTCATATTATTTTTCATAATAAAATATTAAATAAAATAATATTAATAATAATACCTTAATAAATTAAATAATAAATTCTTTTATAGAAAGTAATTATATTTAAGTAATTTAGTCAATATTTTATATAAATATATATTAATATATTTAGAAATATAAGATTTTAAATTTTGTAATAATATATATAATAATTGGTTAAATTCCGAATTATTTGAGTTTAAAAAGTTTAAAATTTGGCTGATGCGATGAAGACTTGGTGGAAATTGAGATCAAGTTACCATTGTATATAATTTAACCTTTTTAATTTAAAATAAAGTTCATTCATATATATATTTATTAATTTCCTCTAAAATATAGAATATTTGTATCGGATAGAGAGTAAAGAAAAGAAATTATCAAATTTAGAATGACACATTTAGGTTCTCGCAATTTACATAAAATAGTAAATAGTTTTTTTTTAATTAAAATTTTTAATATATGTGTTTAATATTAATATAATTAATATTTAGATGAGGAAAAGTAAAAATTTTAAAGAGGAAGTAATCGTGTAATTCGCCTGCCATCGATAACGAGTTGGACGAAGTAGTGTGTTAAGTGGGAATCGAAGGGCCGGTTGAATCACGCATTTGACTTGTGGATAACAGGAGCCGAAAGTCCACGTTCCATGCAGCGCGTTAGCGTGTAGAGAGGCTTCATTGTCGTCCACATAAAGAGCGTTCATCTACCTACCCTTTTATATATATATTTGTTTGTTGACTTAACAATTATTTACAGTATTCAATTTTGTCCTAAACAAAACGTGGTCACAACAATTCGCTCTCGCAACATACTCCTCAAAATGATAATGGAATCTAAATTCCCACCTACTACAATCGTAAGGCTTTATATTATTAACAAAACGTGGTCACAAGAATTCGCTCTGGCAACGTACTCCTCAATATGATAATGGAATCTAAATTTTCACCTACTACAATAAAATGCTTCCTATCATTAAAAAATAATTTTAATTTTAATTATTTAATTATTAAATTATAAAAAAATTAATTAAATTATAATTTT